>CM051276.1:15453902-15476902 GCA_027921565.1 Artemia sinica | reverse complement strand
TATGAGTATGAAGCATCAATGACTCAAACCACAATGGACCTCAACCTCCAGGGGCCACCTCTCCCCATCCCCAAGGACCTCCTTCCCACCATTCCAACTTTTTTTGAGGACACCCCCCCCAATTTCAATATAGAGGCTCAAATTAAGAGTTAAAAATGTGTCAGAAAAAAGTTAGCAGAACATCAACATTGACCTCATCTTTCAGGATTTAGACCAGCAGATGGTATGAGCATCCAATTCTGTCACTTTTTACCTCACATTATCAAATATGTCATTAAGAATGTTACCATTTTTTTTAAAGTCACACCCCACCCCCAGCCCCCGTGACCAAAAAATGTTTCCTCATTATAACTATTTCTATTTACGAACCTTAGCGCATCAGCTGTCCATACAAACATCCACCAATAAAATCCATATTAAAAGAAATTTTCGTCACTATAAAAATTAAGGCATAGCGTAAACTTCTTTTTCCAAACACATTTTTGACTGATCTGCTAAAATAAATGACTAGAAAGACTTTGCAGACGTTCACGAAATGTTGAAAAGTTCCTTGTTTCTTTAGTCCGGGTGTAATGTGAAACAATCTTTCTTATTTCCGCCAGAATAGATTGCACTATTAGCGATATCTAATAATGACAAAAAGTTATATCCTTTTCTTAGGAGTGAAACAAAGCTCCTTTCAAATTAGCTAGTGAAAATATTAAACAATGTAGACGACTTATGAAAACTTTAATATTTCTTAGGGGGTGGGGGATGGTTCAAGGGTTCATTGGGTATATTCTTATGCCCTTCTTTTTCAAAATTAACTAGTAAAAATATTAAACAATGTAGGCGACTTATGAGAACATTAATATTTTTAGGGGGGTGGGGGTGATTCAAGGGCTCATTTGGTACATTTTTGTATCTCGTCCAGAATTAAGTACATTATTAACGATATCTAATAATGATAAAAAGTTATATCACTTTCTTAGGAGTGAAACAAAGCTTTCAAAATAGCTAGTGAAAATATTAAACAAAGTAGGCGACTTATGAAAACTTTAATATTTTTTAGGGGGTGGGGGATCATTCAAGGGTTCATTGGGTATATTCTTATGCCCTTCTTTTTTCAAAATTAGCTAGTGAAAATATTAAACAATGTATGCGACCCTGATTTTATATGGTTTCGCAAGATATTAGCACGTCTTTAACAAACTTAGCCATAGTTAATTGAAACTGTGTATAATTTCATCATTTTTAGTCCAATTGCGTAGCTAATAAAGAAATATTTGACATTTTTTCTGATTTTGTGTGGTTTCGCAAGAAAATAGCTCGTCTTTAACAAACTTAGCCATAGTTAATTGAAACTATTAATCGTTTCTTCATTTTTCGTCTAATTGCGTAGCTAATAAAGGAAAATTTGATATTTGTTCTTATTTTGTGTAGTTTTGCAAGAAAATATCTCGTCTTTAACAAACTTACCAATAGCTTATCGAAGCTGTCTATAAATATCTTCATTTTTAGTCCAATAGCGTAGCTAATAAAGAAAAATTTGATATTTGTTCTTATTTTGTGTAGTTTTGCAAGAAAATATCTCGTCTTTAACAAACTTACCAATAGCTTATCGAAACTGTCTATAAATATCTTCATTTTTAGTCCAATTGCGTAGCTAATAAAGAAACATTTGACATTTTTTCTGATTTTGTGTGGTTTTGCAAGAAAATAGCTTGTCTTTAACAAACTTAGCCATAGCTAATTGAAATTGTGTACAATTTCTTCATTTTTATTTTTATGGATGTAAGGATTTTTATTGTTCACCATACAAGCGGGCTATCATTCCAACTAGACACAGGCCAACTGATGTTAAGCGGCACAGTATCGTAGCAAGTTATTTGCACATTCGATTTTTGGATTGGATTTTGGATAGGTGTTAACAGTGACATGATTCGGGGCATTATTTACGGTATCATCCTGAGAAAATGCATATCACGATGATTTGAGATGCATACTGGACACACAATTTCTTCTGATGGTTGGGTTCCATGTCCCTGCTCAAGAGCCCGAAGTACCCCTCCCTCCACTAGGGTACCACCCAGAGCGCAGGCCGCCAGCGAGGGAGTATCCAATCCACCGTACAGTTTATCTCAACCCTGGCGCAACTCAGGACACATTTTTCAGAAAAAATATCAAAACGTGCAAAGAGGCAAATTCTTGTTCCCACCCACCCCGAGTGATGTGGGCGAGTTTGGTCAGTGTTGTCTCATTCCAGGGACGAAATCCTATAATCCCAACGCGATTCAGGGGGGTTTGCTCACTGTTGAATCGTTCCGAGGAGACGGAATCCGGGCTTTGGCTAGATGATAAAAGAGGCTAAAACGGCCTCGCTCGAGATAATTTAAAGGTAGTAATAATAAGGAAATTATCTTTGAGTTTCTACAGCAACACTCTAACGTCAGAGCATTACTGTGTGAGAAGAGTATATTTCCAAACCGATAAAACAGTATACTTATGGTCCAGAGCGGAATGGCGCTACGACACTGCTTTCACACTAGCACCAGCTCTCCACACATCACCCCCCACCTCTTTTAAAAAATAGAAGCCCCCATTTTTTCTTTACTATTGTTAGATACTCTAAGCATTTCACCTCACAATGTTACACTATAAATACTCTAAGAGATCCCCTTTAATCACCCATCTCCCCAAAAACACTTTTCCGACATTTCTTGCTAAAAATTTATTTTCAAGTCATTCATTCGGGCTTTCGCAAGCAATTCAGCCCACAGTGTAGCACTATAACTACTCTAAGACATCCCTCTGCCATCACTACATCCCCCACAATCACAGACACTTTCTTAGAAGTGGCATTTTTTTCGTTATGATGACAACTTATCTGTTAGAAGTAACAAGTTTTTTACCAAAGATACCAAATTTTTTCTTAGAAATAACAATTTTCACAATATGATAACAAGTTTTCTGCCGGAAGTAGCAGGTTTTCCTTAACACTAACAAATTTTTTCATCAAAGTAACAACATTTTACCTTAAAACTAACATACTTTTACTTAACACACTCAAATTTCTCTTAGAAATAATATTTTTCGTCAGCGATAACACGTTTTCTGTTCGAACTAGCAAGTTTTCTACCAAAGATACCACATTTTTTCTTAGAAGTAACAATTTTTTGATTTTGATAGACACTTTTCTGTCAGAAGTAGCAAGTTTCGCTTAACACTAACAAACCTTCTCTTCAAAGTAACAACATTCTTCTTTAATACTACCAAATGTTTACTTAACACTAACAGATTTTCTCTTCGATGCATCAACTTTTTTCCTTAATACTAACATACATTTACTTAACACACTCACATTTCTCTTCGAAATAACACTTTTCATCGGTGGTAAGAAGTTTTCTGCCAGAAGTAGCATGTTTTCCTTAACACTAACAAATTTTCTCATCAAAGTAACAACATTTTACCTTAAAACTAACATACTTTTACTTAACACACTCAAATTTCTCTTAGAAATAATATTGTTCGTCAGTGATAACACGTTTTCTCTTCGAACTAGCAAGTTTTCTATCAAAGATACCAAATTTTTTCTTAGAAGTAACAATTTTTTGATTGTGATAACAACTTTTCTGTCAGAAGTAGCAAGTTGTCTGTCAAAGATACCAAATTTTTTCTTAGAAGTAACAGTTTTTCGTTATGATAATAAGTTTTCTGCCAGAAGTAGCATGTTTTCCTTAACACTAACAAATTTTCTCATCAAAGTAACAACATTTTACCTTAACACTAACATACTTTTACTTAATACACTCAAATTTCTCTTAGAAATAATATTGTTCGTCAGTGATAATGCGTTTTCTGTTCGAACTAGCAAGTTTTCTACCAAAGATACCAAATTTTTTCTTAGAAGTAACAATTTTTTTATTGTGATAACAACTTTTCTGTCAGAAGTTGCAAGTTTTTCTTAACACTAACAAACCTTCTCTTCAAAGTAACAACATTCTTCTTTAATACTACCAAACGTTTACTTAACACTGACAGATTTTCTCTTCGAATCATCAACTTTTCCTTAATACTAACATACTTTTACTTAAACACTCAAATTTTTCTTAGAAATAATACTTTTTCATCAGTGATAAGAAGTTTTCTGCTAGAAGTAGCAAGTTTTCCTTAAAACTAACAAATTTTCTCATCGAAGCAACAACATTTTACCTTAAAACTAACATACTTTTACTTAATACACACAAATTTCTCTTAGAAATAATATTTTTCGTCAGTGATAACACGATTTCTGTTCGAACTAGCAAGTTTTCTGCCAAAGATACCAAATTTTTTCTTAGAAGTAACAATTTTTTTATTGTGATAACAACTTTTCTGTCAGAAGTTGCAAGTTTTTCTTAACACTAACAAACCTTCTCTTCAAAGTAACAACATTCTTCTTTAATACTACCAAACTTTTACTTAACACTAACAGATTTTCTCTTCGTTGCATCAAATTTTTTCCTTAATACTAACATACTTTTACTTAACACAATCAAATTTCTCTTAGAAATAACACTTTTCGTCAGTGATAACACGTTTTCTGCTTGAAGTAGCAAGTTTTCTGTCAAAGATACCAAATTTTATCTTAGAAGTAACACTTTTTTCGTTATGATAACTAGTTTACTGTTCAAACTAGCAAGTTTTCTGTCAAAGATACCAAATTTTTCTTAGAAGTAACAATTTTTCGTTATGATAAGAAGTTTTCTGCCAGAAGCAGCAAGTATTCCTTATTACTAACAAGTTTTCTCGTCAAAGTAACAACATTTTACCTTAAAACTAACACACTTTTACTTAACACACTCAAATTTCTCTTAGAAATAACACTTTTCGTCAGTGATGACACGTTTTCTGCTTGAACTAGCAAGTTTTATGTTAAAGATACCAAATTTTTGTCTTAGAAGGAAAAATATTCCGTAATGATGACAACTTATCCGCTAGAAGTAACAAGCTTTCTTAGAAGTAACAATTTTTTTTCGTTATGATAAGAATTTTTTCTGTCAGAAGTAGCAAATTTTCCTTAACATGAACAAATTTTTCCTTCGAAGTATCAACTTTTCCCTAAAACTAACTAACACACTTTTACTTAACACAATCAAATTTTTCTTAGAAATAATATTTTCGTCACTGAAAACACGTTTTCTGTTCAAACTAACAAGTTTTCTACCAAAGATACCAAATTTTTTCTTAGAAGTAACAATTTTGTGATTGTGATAATAACTTTTCTGACAGAAGTAGCAAGTTTTCCTTAACACTAACAAATTGTCTCATCGAAGTAACAACATTCTTCCTTAATACTAACAAACTTTTACTTAACATTAAATTTCTCCTAGAAATAACAAGTATTTTCTTAACAGTAACAATTTTTTTTAATAAATCCAACTTATCCGTCAAAGATAACAAATTTTATCTTAAAAGTAACAATTTATAGTCACAGATAATTTGATTTCTGCTAAAAACTAGCAAGTTGTCCAGAAAAGACAAAAAATTTTTCTTAGAAGTAACGATTTTCTTCTAACAGCACCAAGTTTTCCATCAAAGATAACAAATCTTCTCTACGAAGTAACAACTTTTTTCCTTAATACTAACAAACTTTTACTTGATACACCCAAATTTCTTTTGGAAGTCACATTTTTTCATCAGTGATAACACGTTTTCTGCTTAAGCTTACAAGTTTTCTCTCAAAGATACCAATTTTTTTTAAAGTAGCAATTTTCGTTATGATGACAAGTTATCTGTTAGAAGTAACAAGTTTTAAGTCAAACATACCAAATTTTTCTGATCATTTTTTCGTTGATGATAACAATTTTTCTGTCAGAAGTAGCAAACTGGCTGATTATTGATGATTTAGCTGAATCAATTGAACAGTTATCACATGAAATGCTACAACTGTTTACCGATCGCTCTCATCATGAAGATATTTCCACAACCCTAGTTCTACACAATCTGTTTCATCAGAGCAAGTATGGTAATTGCCCGGAGTAACTTTTTAACAGGATTGAATTACACAGAGGTTATTTATATGGGAAGGGGGATTTTTCCGTAGAGGAGGAGCCAGGTATCCTGGCGTTATTTCAAAAACGAACGGAAGCTCAGCCATTTTTGCATATTTTTTCAATAAAGTTGGATTTTATTCATTTTTAAGGTTAATTTTATTGAATATTTTTCTAATAAACTCATCGGTTTTATTCACTTTTAAGGTTAATTTAGGCTAGGTTACGCGCGCGCACAGATTTTGTAGAACTAGGGTTGTGGAAATGTGTTCATGATGAGAGCGAACGGTAAACAGTTGTAGCATTTCATGTGAGAACTGTTCAATTGATTCAGCTAAATCATCAGTAATCAGCCAGCTTGCTACTTCTGACAGAAAAATTGTTATCATCAACGAAAAAATTGTAAATTTCAAGAAAAATTTGGTTTGTTTGACTTAAAACTTGTTACTTCTAACATAAAACTTGTCATCATAACTAAAATTGCTACTTTTAAGAAAAAATTTGGTATCTTTGAGAGAAAATGTGTTATCACTGATGAAAAAATGTGACTTCCAAAAGAAATTTGGGTGTGTTAAGTCAAAGTTTGCTAGTGTTAAGGAAAAAAGTTGATACTTGGAGGAGAAGATTTGTTATCTTTGATGGAAAACTTGGAGCTGTTAGAAGGAATTCGTTACTTCTAAGAAAAATTTGTTATCTTTGCTGGACAACTTGCTAGTTTTTAATAGAAATCACATTATCTGTGGCTATAAATTGTTACTTTTAAGATAAAATTTGTTATTTTTGACGGATAATTTGGAGTTATTAAAAAAATTTGTTACTGTTAAGAAAATACTTGTTATTTCTAGGAAAAATTTAATGTTAAGTAAAAGTTTGTTAGTATTAAGAGAGAATGTGGTTACTTCGATGAGACAATTTGTTAGTGTTAAGAAAAACCAGCTACTTCTGCCAGCAAAGTTATTATCACAATCACAAAATTGTTACTTCTAAGAAAAAAATTGGTATCTTTGGTACAAAACTTGCAAGTTTGAACAGAAAACGTGTTATCACTGACAAAAATATTATTTCTAATAGAACTTTGAGTGTGTCAAGTAAAATTGTGTTAGTTTTAAGGAAAAAGTTGATACTTCGAAAGGAAATTTGCTAGTGTTAAGGAAAATTTGCTACTTCTGACAGAAAACATCTTATCATAACCAAAAAAAATTGTTGCTTCTAAGAAAGTTTGTTACTTCTAGGGGATAAGTTGTCATCATAACGAAAAATTGTTACTTCTAAGACAAAACTTTGGTAACTTTGAAAGAAAACTTGCTAGTTCAAGCAGAAAACGTGTTATCACTGACGAAAAGTGTTATTTCTAAGAGAACTTTGAGTGTGTCAAGTAAAATTGTGTTAGTTTTAAGGTAAAATGTTGTTACTTTGATGATAAAATTTGTTAGTGTTAAGGAAAACTTGCTACTTCTGGCAGAAAACTTCTTATCATAACGAAAAATTGTTACTTTTAAGAAAAGTTCGGTATCTTTGACAGAAAACTTGCTAATTCGAAGAGTAAACTAGTTATCATAACGAAAAAATTGTTACTTCTAAGAAAAAATTTTGGTATCTTTGACAGAAAACTTGCTACTTCAAGCAGAAAACGTGTTATCACTGACGAAAAGTGTAATTTCTAAGAAAAATTTGAGTTTGTTGAGTAAAAGTATGTTAGTATTATCTTAAAAGAGAGGATAAACAGAGAAGATAATTTTTTTTTAGTTTTACTACTGATGACGGTCACTGTATATGTGACCGAAATATCTGGTATTTTTGTAAATTTCTATCACTGTTATCATCATCACTGTCTATTAAAAGGATTTTATCCCTATTTGAACTTTTATTTAATAAAAAAATTGTTACTTCTCAGAAAAAATTTGGTGTCATTAGTAGAGAACTTGCTAGTTCGAAAAGAAAACGTGTTATCACTGACGAAAAATATTATTTCTAAGAGAAATTTGAGTGTATTAAGTAAAAGTGTGTTAATTTAGAAGTAAAATGTTGTTACTTTGATGAGAAAATATGTTAGTGTTAAGGAAAACTTGCTACTTCTGGCAGAAAACTTCTTATCATAACGAAAAATTGTTACTTCTAAGAAAAATTTGGTATCTTTGACGGAAATCTCGCTAGTTCGAACAGAAAACTAGTTATCATAACGAAAAAATTGTTACTTCTAAGAAAAAAAATTTGGTATCTTTGACAGAAAACTTGCTACTTCAAGCAGAAAACGTGATATCACTGACGAAAAGTGTTATTTCTAAGAGAAATTTGATTGTGTTAAGTAAAAGTATGTTAATATTAAGGAAAAAAGTTGATGCATCGAAGAGAAAATCTGTTAGTGCTAAGTAAAAGTTTGGTAGTATTAAAGAAGAATGTTGTCACTTTGAAGAGAAAGTTTGTTAGTGTTGAGGAAAACTTGCTACTTCTGACAGAAAAGTTGTTATCACATTCAAAAAATTGTTACTTCTAAGAAAAAATTTGGTATCTTTGGCAGAAAACTTGCTAGTTCGAACAGAAATCGTGTTATCACTGACGTAAAATATTATTTCTAAGAGAAATTTGTATGTGTTAAGTAAAAGTATGGTAGTTTTAAGGTAAAATGTTGTTACTTTGATGAGAAAATTTGTTAGTGTTAAGGAAAATTTGTTACTTCTGGCAGAAAACTTCTTATCACTGGTGAAAAGTGTTATTTCTAAGAGAAATTTGATTGTGTTAAGTAAAAGTATGTTAATATTAAGGAAAAAAGTTGATGCATCGAAGAGAAAATCTGTTAGTGTTAAATAAACTTCTCTTCGATGCATCAAACGTGTTATTACTGACGAAAAATATTATTTCTAAGAGAAATTTGAGTGTGTTAAGTAAAAATTTGTTAGTTTTAAGGTAAAATGTTGTTACTTTGATGAGAAAATTTGTTAGTGTTAAGGACACTAACACTTGCTACTTCTGGCAGAAAACTTCTTATCATAACGAAAAATTGTTACTTCTAAGAAAAATTTGGTATCTTTGACAGAAATCTTGCTAGTTCGAACAGAAAACTACATATCATAACGAAAAATTGTTACTTCTAAGAAAAATTTTTTGGTATCTTTGACAGAAAACTTGCTACTTCCAGCAGAAAACTTGTTATCACTGACGAAAAGTGTTATTTCTAAGAAAAATTTGAGCGTGTTAAGTAAAAGTATTTTAGTATTAAGGAAAAGAGTTGATGCATCGAAGAGAAAATCTGTTAGTGTTAAGTAAAAGTTTGGTAGTATTCAAGAAGAATGTTGTTACTTTGAAGAGAAGGTTTGTTAGTGTTAAGCAAAACTTGGTACTTCTGACAGAAAAGTTGTGATCACATTCAAAAATTGTTACTTCTAAGAGAAAATTTGTCATCTTTGGAAGAAAAATTGCTAGTTCAAACAGAAATCGTGTTATCACTGACGAAAAATATTATTTCTAAGAGAAATTTGTGTGTGTTAAGTAAAAGTATGTTAGTTTTAAGGTAAAATGTTGTTACTTTAATGAGAAAATTTGTTAGTGTTAAGGAAAACTTGCTACTTCTGGCAGAAAACTTCTTATCACTGATGAAAAGTGTTATTTCTAAGAGAACTATAAGTGTGTTAAGTAAAAGTATGTTAGTATTAAGGAAAAAAGTTGATGCATCGAAGAGAAAATCTGTTAGTGTTAAGTAAACTTTTGGTAGTATTCAAGAAGAATGTTGTTACTTTGAAGAGAAGGTTTGTTAGTGTTAAGAAAAACTTGCTACTTCTGACAAAAAAGTTGTTATCACAATCAAAAAATTGTTACTTCTCAGAAAAAATTTAGTATCTTTGGTAGAAAACTTGCTATTTCGAACAGAAAACGTGCTTTCACTGATGAAAAATATTATTTCTAAGAGAAATTTGTGTGTGTTAAGTAAAAGTGTGTTAATTTTAAGGTAAAATGTTGTTACTTTGGTGAGAAAATTTTTTAGTGATAAGGAAAACTTGCTACTTCTAGCAGAAAACATCTTATCATAACGAAAAATTATTACTTCTGAGAAAAATTTGGTATCTTTGACAGAAAACTTGCTACTTCTGACAGAAAAGTTGTTATCACAATGAAAAAATTGTTATTTCTAAGAAAAAATTTGGTATCTTTGGTAGAAAACTTGCTATTTCGAACAGAAAACGTGCTTTCACTGATGAAAAATATTATTTCTAAGAGAAATTTGTGTGTGTTAAGTAAAAGTATGTTAGTTTTAAGGTAAAATGTTGTTACTTTGATGAGAAAATTTGTTAGTGTTAAGGAAAACTTCCTACTTCTGGCAAAAAACTTCTTATCACTGATGAAAAGTGTTATTTCTAAGAGAAATTTGAGTGTGTTAAGTATAAGTATGTAAGTATTAAGGAAAAAAGTTGATGCATCGAAGAGAAAATCTGTTAGTGTTAAGTAAACGTTTGGTAGTATTAAAGAAGAATGTTGTTACTTTGAAGGGAAGGTTTGTTAGTGTTAAGCAAAACTTGCTACTTCTGACAGAAAAGTTGTTATCACAATCAAAAAATTGTTACTTCTAAGAAAAAATTTGGTATCTTTGGTAGAAAACTTGCTAGTTCGAACAGAAAACGTGTTATCACTTTCGAAAAATATTATTTCTAAGAGAAATTTGTGTGTGTTAAGTAAAAGTATGTTAGTTTTAAGGTAAAATGTTGTTACTTTGATGAGAAAATTTATTAGTGTTAAGGAAAACTTGCTAATTCTGGCAGAAAACTTGTTATCATATTGTGAAAATTGTTAATTCTAAGAAAAAATTAGCAGTAACCGTATACACAGTTTCAAACTTACATGAAAACTAACATTGAATTGCACAAGAAAACCCACGCCTTTGACACTATATTTAGACATGGACAATGCGAAAAAAAGCTGGCATAGTAACAACCATACACGTGGACATTTTAAAAAGCTGGCATGGGTTTTGATATTGATATGAATTGCACAAGAATGTCCCGTTTGACGTAGACATTTTAAAAAGCTGGCACGGTATAGAGTGGGCACGCATATTATTTGGAAGATTGCCTTATTGTTGTCAATTGCGCATGGAATTACACTTCAGCTTCACGTGGACATTTTTTTTTTTTAAAGCTGGCATGGTATAATGTGGTCCAACATGTTTTGGGAGTATGCTCGAAATTATATAACTCAAGCAGGGTGTTTTTTGAGCCAACATCCATTTTTTAGGAGCCAATCAGAGACATCGGTGGTTACTCAATATACGGTAAGTTGATTTGTGATTGGTTAAAAATAAAAGGACTGGTTTTTTATTCGTCCTTGAGATTTTGTATAAAATGCCCATACCTTACGATTTCATTTTCATTATGATTTAACGTATTATAGATAGTACATTAAATATTATTGACTTTCAAACAATGGATACTTCAATTTTCAACGTGAGTACAGTTTACTGAATTTCTTAATATATTTCCAAATAAAATCATTTTACCAGTAAATTCAAATTCAGGGGCATAGGCCCCCCTCCCCTTCAACAATACAAATCCTACTATATGATGAGTATACTCGCTAGAAAACACAAAGTACGCTCTTTTTTCTATTATGTAAACAAAAACCCTCCCCCACTGCTCTGTAGTTTTAGTTATTTCCTTCAAAAATGACAGTTTCCTCATTCATTCTAATTAAAATGCGTTTTGTTTATCTGTTTAAATGGAAGCTTCTGTATTACAAAGGAAGGGTCAGTTTTGGGACCAAATTTAGCACTCTCATGTTATCATAGATTAATGGCACATGTTTATGGAATAGCAACAAGGGTGTTCCTTGACAAAGAGAGAAATTGTATTCTGGCCGAATTAAACGAAAGATATTCTATTTTCAATTGTATTCCAATGATTAAGAGGGTTTTACGATGTGAAAAAACAACCTATTTCATCGCATGGAAAGTAAGGGGGATGGAGGAGGGGATTCTTTGTGCAGACTAATTTTTTCTTCTGTAAAAAAGGGGATGAAATTTTACCGATTTTTTTCCGGAGACGTAAGCTAACTTTTAAATTAAATTTTATCTCTTTTGTCTTAGGGATTTGCTCCTCAAATTTTTAAATTAGAAAATGAGTGCGTCGCTTTATTATTATAGCGATCAGAAATTAAATTATAAAAAAGTTTCTTCAACTGAAAGTAAGGAGCACCATCAAAACTTAAACAGTTAGAAATAGAGACTGTTTCCTAAGATTTAGGATTCATTAACTTTAGTGTTGTCAGTCAAAAGCTATGAGCTTAAGAGAATTGCCTGATTATCGAAAAATGGGGAAACATCCCTCCAAAAGTCGACAGAAATGGTATTGTCTTGAGGGGGGAATTCTCAATGGAAGAGGGGAAGGTTATTTTTACATGAAAACAACTTCAACAGTGGCCCACCCCCCGCGATCAGAAATTAAATTATAAAAAAGTTTCTTCAACTGAAAGTAAGGAGCAACATCAAAACTTAAAGGGCTAGAAATAGAGACTGTTTCCAAAGATTTAGGATTCATTAACTTTAGTGTTGTCAGTCAAAAGCTATGAGCTTGAGAGCATTGCCTGATTATCGAAAATGGGGAAAAATCCCTCCAAAAGTCGACAAGAATGGTATTGTCTTGAGGGGAGAATTCTCCTTGGAAGAGGGGAAGGGTATTTTTACATGAAAACTACTTCAACAGTGGCCCACCCCCAGTGATCAGAAATTAAATTATAAAAAAAGTTTCTTCAACTGAAAGTAAGAAGCAACATCAAAACTTAAACGGGCAGAAATAGAGGCTGTTTCCAAAGATTTAGGATTCATTAACTTTAGTGTTACCAATCCAAAGCTATGAGCTTGAGAAAATTGCCAGATTATCGAAAAATGGGGAAACACCCTCCAAAACTCGACAGGAATGGAATTGTCTTGAGGGGGGAATTTTCCATGGAAAAGGGGAAGGGTATTTTTACATGAAAACAACTTCAACCGTGGCCCGCCCCCCGCGATCGGAAATTGAATTATAAAAAAGTTTCTTCAACTGAAAGTAAGGAGCAACATCAAAACTTTAACGGGCAGAAATAGAGGCTGTTTCCAAAGATTTAGGATTCATTAACTTTAGTGATATCAATCCAAAGCTATGAGCTTGAGAAAATTGCCTGATTATCGAAAAATGGGGAAACACCCTCCAAAAGTCGACAGGAATGGTATTGTCTTGAGGGGTGAATTTTCCATGGAAAAGGGGAAGGGTATTTTTACATGAAAACAACTTCAACCGTGGCCCGCCCCCCCCCCCGCGATCAGAAATTATATTATAAAAAAGTTTCTTCAACTGAAAGTAAGGAGCAACATCAAAACTTTAACGGGCAGAAATAGAGGCTGTTTCCAAAGATTTAGGATTCATTAACTTTAGTGTTACCAATCCAAAGCTATGAGCTTGAGAAAATTGCCTGATTATCGAAAAAAGGGGAAACACCCTCCAAAAGTCGACAGGAATGGAATTTTCTTGAGGGGGGAATTTTCCATGGAAAAGGGGAATGGTATTTTTACATGAAAACAACTTCAACCGTGGCCCGCCCCCCGCGATCAGAAATTGAATTATAAAAAAGTTTCTTCAACTGAAAGTAAGGAGCAACATCAAAACTTAAACGGGCAGAAATAGAGGCTGTTTCCAAAGATTTAGGATTCATTATAAAATTTTTTAACAAGAAATCCGTGAATAAAATATTTTTGGAGAGGTGGGAGTGGGGTGTCTTAGAGTACTTATAGTGCTGTACTGTGGGCCGAGTTGCTAGCGAAAAACCCGTGTGAATGACTTGAAATAAAAATTTTTAACAAGAAATGGCTGAAAAGTGTTTTGGGAGAGATGGGTATTAGTCTCTCATAGGCGTTTGTTGTTCGAAACCTATAAAAATAAACTATTTCCGTAAAATCTGAGCTAATAAGGGTTTTGACTGTAAACTATAGTTTTTTTTTGTAAGAAAATTATGAAAAATACAATTCTTTGGTTCAGGTGTGAAACTTAAGTCTATTTTTGGATTAAAAAATAAAACTATATCCGTAGAATCTGAACTAATAATTCAATATTTTTTCATAACACCAAACTATTTTTTTTTAAACTTCGAAATTTTTCAACTTTATTTGTTTTTTTTCTTTTTGTACGTATCTTAAAATGTCAAAATATGCTTACGGTTCTAACAATTGGGCTCTATGATTGGTCAGAGACACGATTTGGCTTTCCCACTGGTATTCTATGACCGGTTATCGTCACTACCTAGTCTATTGCATGTATTAAATCAGTATTTTTTACGCAGTGGAACGATAAGCACATAAGTCATATCTTTAAAAAAAGTGAAGATGGAACATTTTAATAGAGTGTGTTCACATAACAAGGTTATTTTAGCATTGAAAACCGACAAGGAGAAGTATTTAAACTATGAAAAAAGTACAAGTGGTAGCACTATTGGAAATGTATGCATGCATTGTCATGACAGTAAGGAATTAAATTTCTTTGGAATAACGAAAAAATTCAACTCTTATGATGGTGGTTATGCGAGATTGAGATCTCCAGAGATGATTGCGCTCAAAGAGAATGCTACCATAAAAATAATTGTTGATGATAGAGGACAACTCCTTGCTACTGCTGCAGGTAACACATTACTTACGGATACATCCAATCATCAGCTTTCGGGTATTAACATTCAGCGGAAGGCTAATAAAAGAAAGGCATACTCTGCTACTAATATCGTAAACCATATCTTGTTTACGTGCCAAAACTGTTACCTGTGTAAAAATAATGTGTTAATAGACAGTGAAATTGCTAGAAAAATAAAAATGGCATTGTCAGAAAATATCACTACGGAATATAAAGATGAAACGATGAAAAACTGAGCACCAGCAAACGTTACTGGCATTGATCAAACAGTCAATGAATCAAATAATATCAAAGACGAAAAGCATATTGAGCCTGTTCATGAGACACCAGTAAAAATTGTGTATGATTCAAAATGGAATAATGATTATTCTACTGATTACAAACTAAGAGAAGACAATAACTACAATATCAAGAGAGAACATGGTGAACTATTTTATGGAACAGATTCAAAATGTCCAAAGTTAATCATTGATATTAATAATGTATCATAATATATTTTTGTATTAATATTCTACATAGCATTATTTCATTAAAAATATTACATTGCTATGTGTTCATTATTTTTTAGAGTAAGCTAGCATATCAAGCGTTTAGAATGCCTATTAAAACATCGGAGATGTAAGAAAAGGAATTTGCGTACATTTATTGTCAGACACTCTATTTCCGTAAAATCTGAGCTAATAAGGGTTTTTGACCGTAAACTCTAGTTTCTTACAAGAAAATTATGGAGAATACAATTCTCTGGTTCAAATGTGAAACTTAAGTCTATTATTGGATCGAAAAAAAAAACTATTTCCGTAAAATCTGAGCTAATAAGGGTTTTTGACAGTAAACTCTAGTTTCTTGTAAGAAAATTATGGAAAATACAATTCTCTAGTTCAAATGTGAAACTTAAGTCCAGTTTTGGATACTCATAATGATGATGAGGACTGATGGTTCTAATTCAATATTTTTTTTTCATAAAACAAACTATTTTTTTTAAACTTTGAAATTATTCAATTTTATTTATTTATTTTCTTTTTTTTGTATGTATCTTAAACTAGCAAAATATCTTTCTTGAATTCACCTCTTGGATACACAATACAGAAATTATAAAAAAAATTATAATTTCACGACTTCACTTGCATGCAATAGATACCGAGAGTTCTATGACTCCTCCCCGCAATGAATTCTAAGGGTTTTATGACTCCTCCCCACAATGAATTCAGATGGTTTTAGAAGTCATCCCCCTAGCCATAACTCCATTCAACCTTGAGCGAAGGTATAAAAGTTTGATGATGTATTTCTCTTCTTAACAACTACATTAATAGCTACCAAGTTGATAGGACTGTATGACACAGAATTTATCGGTTTGAAAAAATCATCTTATGGTGTTGTATTTGAATAAGCATTTTTATTATTGTCAATGGAAGTCGAAGAAATTGACTGTTATCATTGGAAAGTGAACTATAACATGTTTGAGTATGATAAAAGCTTGTGGAGTACTACTTTACATCGTATAAACAGACTGGGATTCTACGATAGAGTGATTACACCACTTAATAATAGTGGTCAGGAACTGAGAAATGTCCAGGAGGAAGTCAGTGAAATTTGCAGCTTTTTCGGGGTTGAAGCACTCTATGTAAAGGGTAATTTACCTACAGATAAAGTTTTAATTCAAAAGTGTGACCCTAGGATTCCACTTTTCAATCTAGAAGAATTTAAGTGTCCTAAATTTGAAGGGGCTTATCACCGTCCTGAAGACGAGGTCAGGTTCTTCGCGCACTGGATACCTAAGGACATACCTGATCGTGATAAATGCATAAGACACGGTAAAAACTATTCTATATCATGGGACCATCGTTTCTGGATGTTCAAGAGTGAACGTGTGTATGACTATGTATCATAATATAATTTTGTATTAATATTCTGCATAGCATTATTTCATTAAAAATATATTATGCATTACATTGTTATGTGTTCATTATTTTTAGAGTAAGCTAGCATATCAAAAGTTGAGAATGTCTATTAAAACATCGGAGATGTGAGAAAAGGAATTTGCATACATCTATTGTCAGACACATGGGGTAACATTGACAAAATCAAGGTATCAGAATGAATAAATTCTTTATCAACATCCGTTGTTGGATATGTCATTATGTCATTATTAAAAAATTGCAAGTAATTAGGAAGTAGGTAAGTAAGTAAGTAAGTAACAAAGTCTTTCTTGAATTCATCTCTTGGATACACAATACAGAAATTTTATTATAGGAAATTATGAAAAAAAATTGAAGAAACTCTCTATTAACATTCATTATCGATTGAAGTTGTTTCCTAGACAGACAATACAGCAATTTCACAAAATCTAAGTATAAGAGTGATTAAATTCTATATCAACATGCTTTTCTTGCATACATAGGAAAAAGTTGACTATTTGATTTTGATGTTGGATAAAAATCCATCCATTCTTATAGAAACTGCAATAGTTTCACGGAAAACATCTTCTGATTTAATACATGCAATAAACTGGCTAGTGTCGATAACCGGATAATTCTTTTTTTTTCTCTTTTTTTATCACAAACAATTTTCAATGTCTCCAAGGCAGAGCAATTTCTTCATAAATTCCACTATTTAATGCCCCCCTCCGGCGCGGGGCCGGGCAGTTTAAGTTAAGAGGTGAAATCAAGATCAGAGGAATTTTTGAGATTTTTCATTGGTTAGAGATGCAACAAAGGTACATTTTTTTTAAAATAGAATGGAAAAGAACGATATTGAATGCCTCGCTGTTTAAGTTAGGAGGTGAAATCAAGACCAGAGGAATTTTTAAGATTTTTCATTGGTCTCCGGCGCGCCGGTCTGACAATAGATGTATGCAAATTCATTTTCTCACATCTCCGATGTTTTAATAGACATTCTAAACTTTTGATAAGCTAGCTTACTCTAAAAATAATGAACACATAACAATGTAATGCATAATATATTTTTAATGAAATAATGCTATGTAGAATATTAATACAAAATTATATTATGATGCATAGTCATACACACGTTCACTCTTAAACATCCAGAAACGATGGTCCCATGATATAGAATAGTTTTTACCATGTCTTATGCATTTATCACGATCAGGTATGTCCTTTGGTATCCAGTTCGCGAAGAACCTGACCTCGTCTTCAGGACGGTGATAAACCCCTTCAAATTTAGGACACTTAAATTCTTCTAGATTGAAAAGTGGAATCCTAGGGTCACACTTTTGAATTAAAACTTTATCTGTAGGTACATTACCCATTACATAGTGTGCTTCAACCCCGAAAAAGCTGCAAATATCACTGGCTTCCTCCTGGACATTTCTCAGTTCCTGACCACTATTATTAAGTGGTGTAATCACTCTATCGTAGAATCCCAGTCTGTTTATACGATGTAATGTAGTACTCCACAAGCTTTTATCATACTCAAACATGTTATAGTTCACTATCCAATGATAACAGTCAATTTCTTCGACTTCCATTGACAATAACAAAGATGTATATTCAAATATAACACCATAAGATGATTTTTTCAAACCTATAAATTCTGTGTCATACAGTCCTATCATCTTGGTAGCTATTAATGTAGTTGTTAAGAAGAGAAATACATCATCAAACTTTTATACCTTCGCTCAAGGTTGAATGGAGTTATGGCTAGGGGGATGACTCCTAAAACCATCTGAATTCATTGTGGGGAGGAGTCATAAAACCCTTAGAATTCATTGCGGGGAGGAGTCATAGAACTCTCGGTATCTATTGCATGCAAATGAAGTCGGGAAATTATAATTTTTTTTTATAATTTCTGTACTGTGTATCCAAGATGTGAATTCAAGAAAGATATTTTGCCATTTTAAGATACATACAAAAAAAGATAAAAAATAAATAAAGTTGAATAATTTCAAAGTTTAAAAAAAAAAAATTTTTATGAAAAAAAAATATTGAATTAGAACCATCAGTCCTCATCATCATTATGAGTATCCAAAACTGGACTTAAGTTTCACAACACACGCCTATGAGAGACTAATACCCATCTCTCCCAAAACACTTTTCGGCCATTTCTTGTTAAAATTTTTTATTTCAAGTCATTCACACGGGTTTTTTCGCTAGCAACTCGGCCCACAGTACCGCACTATAAGTCCTCTAAGACACCCCGCTCCCACCCCTCCAAAAATATTTTATTCAGAGATTTCTTGTTAACAAATTTTATAACGAATCCTAAATCTTTGGAAACAGCCTCTATTTCTGCCCGTTTAAGTTTTGATGTTGCTCCTTACTTTCAGTTGAAGAAACTGTTTTATAATTCAATTTCTGATCGCGGGGGGCGGGCCACGGTTGAAGTTGTTTTCATGTAAAAATACCCTTCCCCTTTTCCATGGAAAATTCCCCCTCAAGACAATTCCATTCCTGTCGACTTTTGGAGGGTGTTTCCCCATTTTGCGATAATCAGTCAATTTTCTCAAGCTCATAGCTTTCGATTGGTAACACTAAAGTTAATGAATCCTACATCTTTGGAAACAGCCTCTATTTCTGCCCGTTTAAGTTTTGATGTTGCTCCTTACTTTCAGTTGAAGAAACTTTTCTATAATTCAATTTCTGATCGCGGGGGGGGGGGGGGGGGGGGGGCGGGCCACGGTTGAATTTGTTTTCATGTAAAAATACCCTTCCCCTTTTCCATGGAAAATTCCCCCCTCAAGACAATTCCATTCCTGTCGACTTTTGGAGGGTGTTTCCCCATTTTGCGATAATCAGGCAATTTCCTCAAGCTCATAGCTTTGGATTGGTAACACTAAAGTTAATGAATCCTAAATCTTTGGAAACAGCCTCTATTTCTGCCCGTTTAAGTTTTGATGTTGCTCCTTACTTTCAGTTGAAGAAACTTTTTATAATTCAATTTCTGATCGCTGGGGGCGGGCCACGGTTGAAGTTGTTTTCATGTAAAAATACCCTTCCCTTTTTCCATGGAAAATTCACCCCTCAAGACAATACCATTCCTGTCGACTTTTGGAGGGTGTTTCCCCATTTTTCGATAATCAGGCAATTTTCTCAAGCTCATAGCTTTGGATTGGTAACACTAAAGTTAATGAATCCTAAATCTTTGGAAACAGCCTCTATTTCTGCCCGTTTAAGTTTTGACGTTGCTCCTTACTTTCAATTGAAGAAACTTTTTTATAATTCAATTTATGATCGCGGGGGGGGGGGGGCGGGCCACGGTTGAAGTTGTTTTCATGTAAAAATACCCTTCCCCTTTTCCATGGAAAATTCCCCCCTCAAGACAATTCCATTCCTGTCGAGTTTTGGAGGGTGTTTCCCCATTTTTCGATAATCAGGCAATTTTCTCAAGCTCATAGCTTTGGATTGGTAACACTAAAGTTAATGAATCCTAAATCTTTGGAAACAGCCTCTATTTCTGCCCGTTTAAGTTTTGATGTTGCTCCTTACTTTCAGTTGAAGAAACTTTTTTATAATTCAATTTCTGATCGCGGGGGGGCGGGCCACGGTTGAAGTTGTTTTCATGTAAAAATACCCTTCCCCTTTTCCATGGAAAATTCCCCCCTCAAGACAATTCCATTCCTGTCGAGTTTTGGAGGGTGTTTCCCCATTTTTCGATAATCAGGCAATTTTCTCAAGCTCATAGCTTTGGATTGGTAACACTAAAGTTAATGAATCCTAAATCTTTGGAAACAGCCTCTATTTCTGCCCGTTTAAGTTTTGATGATGCTCCTTACTTTCAGTTGAAGAAACTTTTTTATAATTTAATTTCTGATCGCGGGGGGTGGGCCACTGCTGAAGTTGTTTTCATGTAAAAATACCCTTCCCCTCTTCCATGGAGAATTCCCCCTCAAGACAATACCATTCCTGTCGACTTTTGGAGGGATGTTTCCCCATTTTTCAATAATCAGGCAATTCTCTCAAGCTCATAGCTTTTGACTGACAATACTAAAGTTAATGAATCCTAAATATTTGGAAACAGTCTCTATTTCTAGCCGTTTAAGTTTTGAGGGTGCTCCTTACTTTCAGTTGAAGAAACTTTTTTATAATTTAATTTCTGATCGCGGGGGGTGGGCCACTGTTGAAGTTGTTTTCATGTAAAAATACCCTTCCCCTCTTCCATGGAGAATTCCCCCTCAAGACAATACCATTCCTGTCGACTTTTGGAGGGATGTTTCCCCATTTTTCGATAATCAGGCAATTCTCTCAAGCTCATAGCTTTTGACTGACAACGCTAAAGTTAATGAATCCTAAATCTTTGGAAACAGTCTCTATTTCTAACCGTTTCAGTTTTGATGGTGCTCTTTACTTTCAGTTGAAGAAAATTTTATAATTTAATTTCTGATCGCTATAATAATAAAGCGACGCACTCATTTTCTAATTTAAAAATTTGAGGAGCAAATTCCTAAGACAAAAGAGCTAAAATTTAATTTAAAAGTTAGCTTACGTCTCCGGAAAAAAAAATCGGTAAAATTTCACCCCCTTTTTTACAGAAGAAAAAATTAGTCTGCACAAAGAATCCCCTCCTCCATCCCCCTTACTTTCCATGCGATGAAATAGTTTGTTTTTTCACATCGTAAAACCCTCTTAAACATTGGAATACAATTGAAAATAGAATATCTTTCGTTTAATTAGGCCAGAATACAATTTCTCTCTTTGTCAAGAAACACCCTTGTTGCTATTCCATAAACATGTGCCGTTAATCTATGATAACATGAGCGTGCGAAATTTCGACCCAAAACTGACCCTTCCTTTGTAACACAGAAGCTTCCATTTAAACAGATAAAGAAAACGCATTTTAATTAGAATGAATGAGGAAACTGTCATTTTTGAAGGAAATAACTAAAACTACAGAGCAGTGGGGGAGGGTTTTTGTTTACATAATAGAAAAAAGAGCTTACTTTGTGTTTTCTAGCGAGTATACTCATCATATAGTAGGATTTGTATTGTTGGAGGGGACAGGGGCCTATGCCCCTGAATTTGAATTTACTGGTAAAATGATTTTATTTGTAAATAAATTAAGAAATTCAGTAAACTGTACTAACGTTGAAAATTGAAGTATCCATTGTTTCAAAGTCAATAATATTTAATGTACTATCTATAATACGTTAAATCATAATGAAAATGAAATCGTAAGGTATGGGCATTTTATACAAAATCTCAAGGACGAATAAAAAACCAGTCCTTTTATTTTTAACCAATCACCAATCAACTTACCGTATTTTGAGCAACCACCGATGTCTCTGATTGGCTCCTAAAAAATGGATGTTGGCTCGAAAAACACTCTGCTTGAGTTATATAATTTCGAGCATACTCCCAAAACATGTTGGACCACATTATACAATGCCAGCTTTAAAAAAAAAATGTCCACGTGAAGCTGAAGTGTAATTCCATGCGCAATTGACAACAATAAGGCAATCTTCCAAATAACATGCGTGCCCACTCTATACCGTGCCAGCTTTTTAAAATGTCTACGTCAAACGGGACATTCTTGTGCAATTCATATCAATATCAAAAACCCATGCCAGCTTTTTAAAATGTCCACGCGTATGGTTGTTACCATGCCAGCTTTTTTTCGCAATGTCCATGTCTAAATATAGTGTAAAAGGCGTGGGTTTTCTTGTGCAATTCAATGTAAGTTTTCATGTAAGTTTGAAACTGTGTATATGGTTACTACTAAAATTTGGTATCTTTGGTAAAAAAAATTGTTATTTCTAACAGATAAGTTGTCATCATAACGAAAAAATGCTACTTCTAAGAAAATGTCTGTGGTTGTGGGGGATGTGGTGATGGCAGAGGGATGTCTTAGAGTAGTTATAGTGCTACACTGTGGGCTGAATTGCTTGTGAAAGCCCGAATGAATGACTTGAAAATAAGATTTTTAGCGAGAAATTTCGGGAAAGTGTTTTTGGGGAGATGGGTGATGAGAGGGGATGTCTTAGAGTATTTATAGTGTAACATTGTGAGGTGAAATCCTTAGAGTATCTAAAAATAGTAAAGTAAAAAATGGGGGTTTCTCTGTTTTCAAGGGGGGGGCGATGTGTGGAGAGCTGGTGCTAGTGTGAAAACGATGTCGTAGCGCTATTCCACTCTGGACCATAAGTATACTTTTTTATGGGTTTGGACATCTACTGTTCTCACACAGGGATGCTCTGACGTTAGAGTGTTTCTGTAGAAACTGAAAGACAATTTCCTTATTATTACTACCTTTAAATTATCTCGAGCGAGACCGTTTTTAGCCTCTTTTATCATCTAGCCAAAGCCCGGATTCGTCTCCTCTCAACGATTCAACAGTGAGCAAACCCCCCTGAATCGCGTTGGGATGATCGGATTCCGCCCCTGGAATGAGACAACACTGA